>CM068832.1:97480745-97498783 GCA_028554795.2 Sinohyriopsis cumingii
CACTTTTAGGAGACTATGTTTACGTGGCCTTGGAAGTTTCTAGAAGTGATCTTGTCTATGAATTTCGGAGAACGACCCTATTCCTAGTTCTGTTATTGTGTTTTATTATTTTATATTAAGTTTGTTTACTTCAGAAAGATTTATTCCTTTCTTTAACTTCAGTGTTATACATATCTAATTTGAGATTATTCTTTTATTTAGAGCATTCATTGGAATTACAAAGTGCTTATTGAATTTCGGATTAAATCACTGTTTTGTAAATATTGTGAATTTATTCAAGGCCATTTTGGACTATATCATTGTGATACATCAAAACTGTTAGCACATCAACACTATTCTAGGTAACTGGTATATTAGCACATTCAATATTTGGAATTCATTCGGGACAACATAGGAAATAATTCGAAACACAATAGTTTTAGACTTGTCGAAGAAAGTTTAGGACTATTTTAGATTTAATTCACAACACTGTAAGTTCTTTTAAATTTTCACTTTCTATTTTTAGGAAATACATTATTTGTTATATGTTATCAAACTTATTGGTTTTCGTCTTTCAGTTGCTTAGTTTAAAACCACAGAGTCGTAACAGCATCGCAAACAGAACCCTTCCATCATCCTAAAGAGGAACACATGAATTGTGAGCTTGTCCGGGACTTGAATATTTCAGAGAGATGGCAATTGTTTTACAATTAAAATTTCACTTTAGTTGAAATTTTCTTAGCTCCTGTTATTTTAGTTTCACATATTTGGGAAATTTACCCTGAGATCAACAAGCTTTCGCTCTAACATCTAAAGTAGAGAAATTTGTGTCAGATCCTTCCCAGACAGGGTTGGAGTCTTTAAAGAAGGATGTGTTGCGTCAGCTTGTCAAACTTCATGATCTTTCGGAATTAATGTGTTTTTTTTTTTAACAAATCATGAGATAAATACTATTTTGATAGATTGTTTGGTGCAAAAGGGAATTCTTGAAAAGAGTGTTTGGGTTCCATTACGTAGTCTCAATCTGGTTCTAACAGAAAATTAAGGGAATTGCACTTTAAGGAAAGCCAAGATAGATATTGAAGTAAGAATGCCTTTGTTCAGCAAGTCGCAATGCAAATGCAAAACGAAAGGACGAAAGAGCAATGCAAATGCAAAAATAAACAAAAGAAGTGCAAATACAAATTCAACAATGCAAATAAAAACACAAAACATATCTTAAACTGGTACAATCATAAGGATCAAACTTCTGAATGGAGTGATCAGATAAGAATCATTATCAGAAAAAAATACAGAACGGTTCAAAAATGCTCTTGCTTCTAAGAGGTCTGGGTCACTTTCGTGTACTGAAAGAAGCAATTTTTTGGGTCTGGCAAGCCCATGGTTGATTTTATTATAGAGAATTATGAACCATTTATGCCGAAAGTTTCTGTATCACTTGTTGGTAATTATATCAAACCTGTCTATATAAGATAGTAGGAGACGCATGAGCTTCTTAGAGTATTTCATTTTCATGTACGTAGCTTTTTTCTGAGACGTTTTCTTCCAGTGAAATTGTTCTTATATAGATTGCGGATTTTTATTTTAAAAAATGATGTTTCGAATGTTTTAATTTGTCATCAGACTTAGTGTCTGGACTCGTTATCATATTAGAGGTGATTTCTTTGCTCCATGGTAATCTCAAAGCTGGACATAAGATTGTGGTTAATCCGATTGTAACTGAAAAGACTTTTATGGATAAAAAGTTGAAATTGAGATCCCTGGTTTACATCCTTCTTGTGCAGTTTTTAGGGCTATGGCAAGGAAAGCTATTGAGATTGATGTCGATGTTATTCCTTTACTGACTCTTTTATGGATTAGTCTAAGCCGTTTTTTAGACATTCTACTTGCCGTAAACCCATGTGTTTACTGCTATAAGAGGCTAGCTCTTCTTCCTAGCCAACTATTGGTATTTCACTATCAACATACTGTAGATTAACTATGGAAGCTGTATATGCCTGACATTAATTTCAAGAACAACACAATCCCGAAACACCCAGTTCACAAATATATCCATATCTTCAAATAGTAAACAATAATAGCTGAAAAAGTCACACCATAGCCTTAAGTTAAGATATTTGCCAGAGGCCAATTTACGAAACTCGACCCTGCCATCTAAATCGCTTGAAATGGATTCGGCAAACATCAATGTTCACTGTAACGTCGCCCTGTTAGTAACAGGGGTGGTTAATTAGATTTGGCTTGCGTTATCTAGAGGATCACCTCCCTCAATATTACAGCCCAGTGTGAGTGGAAAGATAGAATTTCAACAGAGAACTGAGCAAGAATATTGGGTAGAGATAATACAATAAAAGCACCTTAGACAAGAAAAATAACAAATTTAATCAGAACAAATTAATAGCGGCATTTCCAATTCAATCTAAATTATAACAACAGAATGTAATAGCAGTATCCAATTTGGATTTATTTCATCATAATAACGAGTGGTGAAAAGAGCGCAATGTCCAGGACTGCATGTATCCCCTTCCTCCTTTGATCGCGTATCAACGTCTTCCTACTTCCTATTCTCTACGTTTCATCCCTTCCTGGACTTCTTAGTCCTTTATTCTGAACTTGTCACTCCTTTTGTTTAGGACTTCCGCCTTCAGACTGTCCCGTCTCTCCCCAGAAAGCTGTTACTCAAAGGACAAAATTACTTTTAAATTTCATTCTGTACCACTTTCTACATGTACATTAAATTTCCTCACGTACGTTACTCAGAAGCATACTAACTATATGTTAGCGGTATATCGAACGTTACCGTATCTCTTTACCTACGCTACCACATGATGTTGCATAAAATTCACAAAATTCTAGTCTGCAGCAATAACTAACTTAAAAGATTAATTAAACATTACAAAATCAGATATAAATATGCTATTATCGTTAACTCACGATAATCAGAATCGTCCTAACAGACCAAGACAATTATTTCATAAAACCCTATGAAATCCTTCACATATGAAAACTTGGTTAACATGCAATAATCATTTATATCAATGAACTAGTAACTATAAAATTAAAGTGATAAATTGCATAACAAATCTAGCATTAACATATTTCCATGAAATTGAATAAACGATACATAACACTGGACAACAAATTTTTACAAAAGTCATGTTACTGAAATAAAATTAGTCAATTCTTATCAATTTTTATGTGCTGAACACGAATATGACAGTCAAATTGCAAAATTGGCTCTAGTTTTTTTGTAATCTGCAAGAAATTAATGTTTACATAACGAAATGCATTCCAATAGTAAAAGGTCAACTGTAATAGCCTACCTATAAAAAATCAAGTCATTGACTACATCTTAGATTTCTTCGCCTGTCTCTTGTACAGCTGTTCGGGAGCATCTCTGAGGAGTGTCCAGCAGTAGTCAGCCAGCATTGTAGTGGACCATTTTCCCTGGTATCTTTGTTCCATTGTTGCGATATCTTGATGAAAACGTTCGCCGTGTTCATCACTAACAATACCACAGTTGCTAGGAAAGAAATCCAAATGGGAATGAAGGAAGTGAATCTTTAGAGACATATTGCAGCCAAGTTTCTTATACTTCATCAACATGTCTTCTACTAGTTCCTTATAGTTTTCTGCCCTAACATTTCCAAGGAAGTTTGTAGAAACTAGGCGAAAAGCATTCCATGCTTGTTTCGCGTCACCTTCCAGCAAGTTGTTGAACCGGTCATCTTTGAAAAGCTCTCGAATCTGAGGACCCACAAAAACTCCCTCTTTAATCTTTGCTTCGCTGAGTCGAGGGAATTTTTCATGCAGGTATCGGAATGCTGGCAAAGTCCGGTCAATGGCTTTCACGAAGTTCTTCATCAAACCTAGTTTGATGTGAAGGGGTGGTAGCAAGATTTTCTGAGCCTCAACCAGAGCTGGGTGTTGGATATTCTTCTCTCCAATGGCTACATTCTGCCTGTGAGTCCATTCCTTCCTCATGTAGTGCATTTCCCTTGCTCGGCTATCCCACTCGCATAAGAAACACATGTATTTTGTATATCCTTGCTGCAGTCCCATTAAAAGGGCAACTACCTTCAAATCACCACAGAGGTGCCAGCTGTACTTGTTATACTCAATGGAATTCAGTAGCTGCCTTAAGTTATCGTATGTCTCTTTCATGTGGACAGCATACGCTACTGGAATAGATGGAAGAATGTTTCCATTGTGCAAAAGCACAGCCTTGAGACTCAGTTTCGAAGAGTCCACAAATAGTCTCCATTCTTGTGGGTCATGAGTGATTTTTAAAGCATTCATGAGGCCCTCAATATCGGAACAGAATATCAGATTACTTTCCTTTCTGAAGAAAGGCTCCAATTGCTGGTGGCGCTTTCGATATGCAGTAATTGTGACATCTTCTTCTAGAAGATTCCATTGTTGGAGTCTTGATCCTAGCAATTCTGCCTTGTTCTTTGATAAGTCCAAATCACGAATCAGGTCATTTAGTTCTTCCTGTGTTATTCTGTGTGGGGTTGATGATGCACCACAGTGAAAATCTGGATCACTGCATGCTGATGGACCAGGAGAAGAACAGGTCGACTCACCTTTGTCTTCGTCAGATGAATCAAGAGAATATTCTGCTGGAGGTTGTGGAATAGGAAGTCCCTCACCATGTGGAACTGGTCTCAATGCAGACGGAATGTTTGGGTAGACTATTCTCGACTTCTTTCGCTTCGTTATTCCGCCGGAAAGAGGAGGAACCAAGCAGAAGTAACAGTCATTTAGGTGGTTGCTTGGCTCTCTCCACACCATTGGGACTGCAAACGGCATTGATGACCTTTTGCAATTCAACCACTGTGAAAGCTGTGTTGTACATGTAGCACAGCATATATGCGGAGCCCAAGGCTTGTCTTGGTCACCAACCTTGCATCCGAAGTAAAGATGATATGCCTTCTTCACTTGAGAATTGATACTTTTCTTCTGGTTGGCAAATGTCACTTCCCCACAAATATAGCAAAAATTGTCCGCGGTATTAACACACTTTCGAGGCATTACAGTTCTTTATTGTACGTAAATGGATAAAATAATAAGTTTTATGTAACAGTAGCTTGAACTGTCTCGCACAACGTCTAAAATATTTTAAATGCTGAACCTATCTGATTGGGCTTTATATAGTACACTGCTTACGTCAGCTTCAGCAGCCGCCTGGCATTAGTATA
This sequence comes from Sinohyriopsis cumingii, assembly GCA_028554795.2. NCBI lineage: Eukaryota > Metazoa > Mollusca > Bivalvia > Unionida > Unionidae > Sinohyriopsis > Sinohyriopsis cumingii. The sequence goes on from CM068832.1 coordinate 97,485,926, forward strand.
ATAGGCCTACACATGTATAGTACACTGCTGACGTCAACTTACTTCAGCAGCCGCATGGCATTAGTATTGCATTGCATCAGAAAATGATGCAATCAACTGTGGATGATGTGAGCATGATGGTATTATGCAATGTTACATCATTATTCCGGATGTTGCTGCAGTCCTACTGGAGAAATTTACACAGTGAAACATAGAAAATGAGGTATATGAATATCTTCAAAACGAGAGCCAATACAAATTTTTCACGGTTATATTCGTGTTCGGCACACCAAAATACTACAGATTAGGGCCTTTTCAAGTCAGTAATGATTTCACTGTTGACCAGTGTAATACGAATCCTAATCATATCAACACATTTGCATAAAACAAACAATTGAAAATTAGAAAAGGACGTGGAAAATAAAAATTAATTCTGTTCTCTTTCAGAAAATGTGCGTCCTAGCACTAAACCCTGTCTTTTCTTACAAGGTAGCAACCTGATTCCCTTTCCTTTTCTTGTTTAACGAGGAAACCACTATTCATTTGGGTGTCCTCAGAGCCACTTCTCATCTCACAGGATTCAAGGATAAAGAATTTCGACTAAGGTCGTCATTTTAAATTTACATTTCTTCTAAATTATACGCCTTAATTTACTCTGGCCAATCGTAAGCAGCGGTTCATAAATGTTTCCCAAGAGAATCATTTCTTTCGTCAGATATCAGACAACATAGAATCTGTGAAGTACGGGCATATCAATTTCCCTTTGAAAATTATAATTTCACCTGGGTTCCTATCAAGCGGTGATGGTTGGTAGCTCAAATGTTTACTTTCTCAGGACAGGGTTGCAATGTCCTAGTCAATCTCACTGAGCCATAAATTCTAGGATTTCATGTTTTGACACTGACATGGTGAGAAAAGAAGAAAGGTCGAAGTGATCTTTCACAGAGACTTTTCTGGCTTAAATGTGATACAATTTGAATGCTAAATGCATTCAACTTTAAGGTTCAATACATTTAAAAATTTCTGCATCCACTCATTGTTGGAATATGTAAAGATACCTTTAGCTCGACCAATAAAAACATTCGTGATCACTGTCCCATCACTGGCGTGTACAGAAGATCTACGCATGTAATTTACAATTATGAATTCACCCATATAGTGTTTCATAATATGCAAGGGTATGATAGTCACATAATAATGCAATCAGTTGTATCGTCGTCAAAGGTACCAATAAGAGTTATTCCAAACAACATGTAAAAAATACATGACGTTTAGACGCAGACAATTACAATTGATCGATTCGAAACAGTTTCTGAATTCGTCTCTGGACAGGTTAGATAGTAATCTAGCAACATAAATCTTCAAATCACAAATCGATATCTCGCCGTTAACGCTTTTTAATACAATAAACGTGTGTATGCGAGTGCATGAGCGATTGAGACAAATATACTGAAACTCAGTTTCCACAGATCGAAGCGTTTTATAATGCATTTCCATCAATAACTAAGCGCACGAAAACAACGTTTGGATGGCATTTTATTGCCAAAATATGGGTGATTATCAAGATTTGTATTTGCGCATTGATGTGTTGATGGCTGATGTATTTGAAACATTTTGTAACAATGACATGCACGCGTATAAGTTCGATCCCGCACATTATTTCTCATCACTGGGGATGGCATGGGATTCGCTGTTCTCAAAACCAAAATTGAGCTGGACTTTCCTATCGATATTGACCGTCATCTGTTTATTGAGCACTCACTTCGGCGTAGAATATCACTGATATGCTCGCGCAAGCAACCCATGAATGGGTATAACCCTGTTGACACTGACAGTTACATTAAGTAACACTTGTATCATATGTCATGGCTATAGTGACCTTTATGGTTGGGCGATGATGCATCCATTACCTGTTGAGAGATTTCAGTGGAATGATCCCACAGATGTTGACCAAAAAAACATCTTGGTGTCAACTGTGTCCGTGATAGCGAATAAGACAAACTTTGAATGCTCATCGTGGACCCGTCATTTGAAACCCAGAGGATGTTTGATGGTGAGCTGTTGTTTCTATTCATACTAAAAAGCGGAGCTGAAAATGACAAAACAAAATTTATGTTGGATGGTCTGTGTTGGACTTGTCGAAGCTGCTCATGAACGAGTGTTATTATGACAAGGCGCGTTTCAAGATGCTTTATCGACACAGGCTCGCTGTTGATGCCTATAACCATGAATGACGTTTATTAAGATATCAAAAGAGTACTCGCGAGCGAATTTGATAACAGAGATTATCCGAAAATATATCGGTTGTTTACTAAAGCCAATAAAAGGCTTGTTTGCAAATACAAAGACGAATGCTCGGATCACACTAATCGAAGAATATTTGGGATTTTGCAATAAAATGTACTCGACTTTGTAAACCCCAAATGTTCCACTTGTTATAGTACATACAGATTTCCGACACGGTCATGTCGGCGACATGTAGCAACAACAGGATTTACGGGTGCCTCACCAGGCTTTTGTTGTTTTATAGGATTAAAACGTATATTAAGTCCGAACTCGCAGTAATTTTATCCAGGTCTATGTTTTCATCAGGATATTTACTCCATGGTGATTCTTGTAATATTGTTAATGTAGCAGCGCCATAATTGTCAATCCGTGTTTGCATCGACGGCTTTCCTGCTGCAACAGGACGTTCCATTAAACGGGAACGTATTTGCTCCACATCAGGCACAAGTACCTTTGATTGCGGATCTAACATTGGATTTGTAGTACGTGTTTTTCTGTGACATTGCACACAATATAAAAACATGACGGTAATATACAACAACTGCATTATCAAATTGCATCTCGAAAATAAATATATATTCACCGATTTGAAAAGCTCCAGTTTTACCGCCCTTGTTTCGCCGCACACTCAATCATAGATTAATTGAACCTGAGAAATGTTTCGCGCTAATCATTTGCCTGCGGGATCTAGAAAAAAACCACAACTGTTGCTGTTAATGTTTTACCCAAACACAACTCGATCAGCTTAACGCGGCCAAACACAAAAACACCTCGGTGGTATTAAAATTATCCCAATCAAAGCAATTACAAAAGGCCAGAAGAATATTTTTTAATTCGTTGCAGTTTTGTTAGTAGCAGCGACTTCGGCAGTTGCAAACACAACTCGATCAGCTTAATTCGGCCAAACACAAAAACACCTCGGTGGTAATAAAATTATCCCAATAAAAGCAATTACAAAAGACCAGAAGAATATATTTTTTGTTCGATGCAGCGATTGCAACGTTGTTAGTAGGAGCGACTTCAGCGGTTGCAAAAGTGGCTGTGTTAGGTCCTGTCAGAACTGCATATAAGATGGCTTTGATAAAGGATATGAAATGTCCTATATGATAAAAGGGAGAAGGCCCTCGATTACCAGAACCTAGTCGTCGAAGACCATCTGGAAAAGACGGTTAGTAAACTGTATTTGATGACTATTGAGGATAAAATAATTAGCATGGCTAAGTTCGAGATTGTTTTGACGGAAATGGAAAATCACCAACAACACTGAGCACATATACAAAACCGTGTGGTAGGGGATTTACAGAAAAGCAAGGTCGAGTAAAACGTCTACCGTAGTAGTTTCAAATACGTTTTTGTCGCTTACTGACCAAGGTCACTGCGATTATTTTGTAGTATTCTGGCCATTGTTTGTCCGCTGCCTTTTTGTGGGATATTAATCAACGGGTTGCACATTGCATTAGGCAGTTTTGTTTTTGATGAAATGAACAAAACTCATGGGGATAGAATGTCCTGACCAATATAAAAACATACAATATGAATTTACTACTCCTATTTCATTTGAAACTCCAAAGTAGTGTTTGCATTTTTAAGAACAAAACAAATCTTGTATTAATTGCCTGACCTCTTTCTATATCAAGCATGACCGGCTTCACTCATATTGAAGTACTGTCCAATAACTTTATGATGATCTTGCTCTTTATTCACCGACAATCTATACGTCTGTCTCAGATAAAGTACATAAAATCCAAAATAGCCTTCTTTCTTGAGTGGCTGATCTTGCAGAGAACAATAACAAGTGCACTTATAAATCTATTCCGCTTTCAATTGGTTTCTGAATAAACTATCCAGCTCACTACTTAATGTTTATTTCTGTTTAATGAAAGCAATCTAAACTTGATGGTAACAGAAAAAATAAACTGATGGATTACACTTTATTGGATAAAACTGTACTGGTTTTGCAGCCATTATTATTGGATAGGAGACATTATTATTGGATAGGAGACATATGGTCAATGAAATCCAGTCAATGTACATTTGTTATAAATAAATTGCAGATATTTTTAAAGTTACACTTTAGATATGGCACCTCCGAAGGCACCTCGTCACCTTCGATCACCGGAGTTGACACTGACGGGCTAAAGTACTGTCTCAGTAGGCAGTAAGCATATCCGCTCGAATCCTAATTAAGGCAACATTGCAGCCTTTCTAATTCGTTTTAATTCTATTTACACTCTTGAGACATTGCTAGGTAAATATCACGTTCATTTTTACTTAAGGTCATTACTAAAAGCAACTAGCAAAAATATGGACGGGACTATATAGTCTTTAAGTTGCCGTCCTGCTTCAGTCTGCTTTTCTATTATTTTTAATATTGAGTGAAGTTGTCCAAGAAAAACTGTAGCAATTCCAAAAACAAGTCTTACAAAAACAAAAATAATGCAACTTTCCTCATTTCCTCATTTCCTATAGAATCATAACTTCAAGATATAGAGATATTTTGTTGTTCACAATCACATATGCAAATTGATAAGTTGATTATTTTCTTTTTGAATTTCTATTTTCATTCACATTTATTAAATGAATATAAGACACACTCATGATTTAAACATTAAATATAGTTTTTATGAAGAAAGTAGTGCACTACAAACACGGTTATCTTCTTGTACACTTAACCTGAAATGTCAGGCATTTCAGGTACTGGCGTATGGAAATAAGCGTGGGATAGAAACTAAGCGAAATGACGAACCAACCCGAGGTAATTAACATATTTTAATATATTAACAGTTGATCTAAGCTATTATTCTGCTTTAATTAACATTGATAATGACTATAAAATCTCACTTTCTCTCTTTCCTCCTCTCTCTCTCCTTTCGACGATTTGACTAAACTTTACCATCATTCGTAGGTCCAGAGACATCGTCGTATGACACAAGCAAAAATCCCCAACGCTCGTATTTGCATGGATTTTTCGCCCGTATCTAGCTACGATAATACAGTGAGAGAGAGAGAGAGAGAGAGAGAGAGAGAGAGAGAGAGAGAGGGAGAGAAGGGGGGGGGGGCGCGGGGGCTACCATTGGACATTTTTATTTTTAATAATTAATAATCGATTTTTAGAAAATTATAATAGGTTTAAGAAACAACAACAACAACAAAGCATTAAATATGCTTTCAGTATGACAAATTTAACATATATGTCTAGTGTCGACTGGTTATTGCAACTATGTATCATTGATACTGTGAACACTGTATACAGGTCTAGTGTCGACTGGTTATTGCAACTATGTATCATTGATACTGTGAACACCGTATACAGGTCCCAAGGAATAAGTAAACATACCGTTACGAAGAACCAGATTATTGTAGGTTACTTGGTACAAGTTCAGTTTTAATGTTTTCGTCCAACGGAATATGTTTTTCTCTCTCACTCCAGATTTTTTTGCATATTTAATTCCTTACGCAAGAGAGGGGAGAGTGAAATGGAAAAAAAGAAAGGATTCCACTGAAATTGTGTACCTTTTTAATTTCATTTAGAAAACAGGGACTATTAATAATTTTTTTTCGTTATTTTTATGTCATTTGTGACTAATGAATGAGTAGAAATTCATCATTGATCTATAGGCATGCAGTTGAAAGAATGTTTATTTATTCGTATTTTTACACCATGGACGGATCATATTTTGATATACCAATAGCATTGGTATATCAATTTGCTTTATACCAACACTATAAATGCCATGTTATTTTTAATGTATGTGTTATATATATATATATATATATATATATATATATATATATATATATATATATATATATATATATATATATATATATATATATATAGTCACGAACTAAGTAATAAAAGAAGCACAACAAACAAGTTTTGTAAAACGTAATGAATAATTTAATTATCAAAGTTTTAAATGAAAATGGGAGAGGAACTTACAGTGTATTTGAGTGATTCCAGAATTAATCTTGAAAAAATATATTAAAGTCCAAAAGAATATACATTTCAGAACCGGGAATAGACTAGCCTGCCACGAATCGTGACGTTATCAAAATGGCTCTGTCCAGAACTTCTATGAATAATTCAGAATAGTTCGAGAATAAAATTTCAATCCAATGAACACTTTTTATTTTCACTGTACAACGTAACCGAATGTTTTTCATCTCAATTAATATCAAACTACAACATAAAACAATTCTACAACAGGAAGACAACCAGTAAAAATAAGAAAATAGTCCAGTCTGAGTTACTTACGATGGCGATATCAGCTGACAGAATACAATATCAAAATAACATGAATTTGTACATGTACTCATTTGAGCACAATGTGTATATTTACAGATTTCTCTTACTTTAATATGTAGATCCGTCTCATATACAATGTGTACATGTACAAATTATGTCGACCGCTATCGGCCGTCGTAGTTAATTATATAAAGACACAATTTGCTAAAACTACACATATTATCACTACGACCAACGTGACAAAACGCAAAGTTCCAAAACATCGTATAAAAACTCCCATGATCCAAACCATTCCATGGGAGTTAATTAAGCTCTTCTTAGATCGACCTGTCCAGTGGGAAAAAAGCCGAATCTTGTAAACATGTTTACTAATATTTCTGTTAGTAGTAACTGTGAAGACCAACGTAAGCATCTATTTATAGATCCAATGCAATTCTACGTTCTTTAATACCTTAAAATAGACCAGTTCCAGCTATCGATAATCACTAGTCATGAATAGAAATGATAAAGATTAGACAACATTTTGTACAATAAGAGTTACAGTGAATATAAAAGACATACATACAAACATACATACATACATACATACATACATACATACATACATACATACATACAGAGATTTATTTACGTCCAACGAAACTTAAGTTCAACGTCACCATCTTGAAGTATATTAGTTTTACTTCTTAGCATGGATCTTAAACACGTTTTCTATTTTTATCTCAGTGAAGCCCATTGAGTGTTTTCTTCGCACAATGGAAACTCTGCGAATGAACATGCGCACACGACTGCAACGTAGATACGTCTTCTTAATATAAATCATTTCAGTAACCTTTTGTCAGTTATAATTAAATGTTCATCTAGAGCATCAGAAACCGCCAAACATTTGCTAAAATGTCGTCCAAAATACAGAGCAGCTAGAAATAGTAGCATTTGATACATATCTCGTAGTCATGGGTACATTATTTATATCCTTGATGCAACTGGGAAATATTAAACCACTAATAATTTTTTAGCGTCTTGTTTTTCATTAAACGTCCAAATGATTCTTATCAGCATTTTCAAATTTTACGTTATCATTCAGCTTTGTACTTTTCCTTCTAAATATCTACCCTTCCTCATGGCCCAATGCAAAGAGATCTTAAAAGTTGTGTTCTTTAAAAGCATTTATATCATGCACTATTATGATTCATTTGTTTTAATTTTGTCAGTATATTTGAGTATTTGTAAATCATGACAGCATGATTAAAATATAATTCCGATAGTTGTATAAACAAAATTGTACAATGTCTTCAGCAAATGTTTCCTATTCAGTCAATAGTGTTTGAATGAAACCAAATTGTTCCAATCAAGGTCACTTCAATCGTCGGATTTCTCGAGGTCTAACAGAACATGAAAATATATAAGATAAATTTTTTTTTATATTTTTTTTATTTACTTCTAACAAGAGCGGTTTATTTCATTAGCTTCAATACATAAAACTACCATATGACAAGCCGAACAATGGGGTATATTCTGAACATTGAAACTCAAGCACTGAAATATCTTTGAGCGCATAGCGAATCTGAGTGTTGAAGTTACAAAAAATACATGCATACGATGTTATTACGTAGTAGAATATCTGTGTGTTTGTGTGTGGAAATTGGCAAAACGTGGTTATAAAGCCAATTATATACAGGAGAGGGAAATACATATTAACCGCGAATAATGCAGAATCCTTTGATACAGGAAGAGCTTTAGCATAAATAACTTGCAATTGCACACATCTGGAGTGCAGCACTTGAATAATTCTATTTCCAGCAAACAACACTCGGCTCCGCCTGGATTCAGACATTATCAATGCACCTGAAGTCACGGGCTTCTAACGCATAATAATAATAACATTAAATTGGATTTCCAGAGACTTCTGCAGAGCAAATTGACAATTCATGTATAGCCATCTCTAAAATGTTATCTGAGGAGGGTTATCTTGATTATGACCAGTATGAGGAGGATAAGCATGAGGATGATTAGTATGATGAGGATTGGCATGAGGATGAATATGCTGATGAGGACTTGCATGAGGATGACTGGGATGAGGTTGATTAGCATCAGGATGAATAAAATGAGGAGGATTAGCAGGAGGATGGTCATAATAATGAGGATTAGTATGTAAAATTCAGTGTTTGTTTTTTAAAACAAAATACTGGGGCATAACTTCAAGAAAAGTTGAAGTGAACCCTTTGTGCTACTGAACAAAGTTGTCAGTAGTAATGGAAGATACAGCGGATACGTTTGGGACCGTATGATGACAAGGTGAATTTAACATTAATTGAATTTAACTGTTCCGGTACAAGGCGAATGGTAACGTTAAACTTTAACATGAGATTTCCCTCTGTACCTATACAGTTATTTTTGTTTTAATACCACGGTACTGTATGTGTACAAAAGGAAATGTGATGTTAAAATTATCCACAGATTTAACAGCGCGAGGCTGTGAGAATACCTGAGAAAATGTAATGTTTAAGGCGCCCATTTGTTTAACAACAACAATGATCATTACCAAGTCATCTACCGACCAGCACGCACACGCGCCAACTAACCAACTGTTCCTCATTTCGCTTAGCTTAGAGACAGAGAGACAGACAGACAAAGAGACACAGAGAGAGAGAGAGAGAGAGAGAGAGAGAGAGAGAGAGAGAGATTGGGGTCTTTCTTCAAGTTTTAAAAGATCATTGGGTTGAAGATTTTAGTTGTAAGAGTCAATCGCTTGATTACACTAATTACTTTATATCGTTTCGATAGAGGAGATGTGCTTTTTGCTTTGTGTCGATGATCGAAACCTAAAGGTGAAAATAGAACAACTTAGAGTTTAATACATGCGATAGCGTTGACTCTTGATGATAGCAATTTGCTAGAATCGGTTCTTGATGCATTCGAGACTCAGTTTTTCTTAGAAAAAGACATACACAATTTTCATATAATTATTTTTCATAATGTTCAGGCTTGCATTTCTTTCACTGTATGATGTACTATATTGCTATGCATTACTCACGCTTTCTCCAGGCCAGATTCGCTTGTTTCATCAGTCACATTTGTCTTTTCCTCGCTCTAGGTCATTCGCGATGCATGACAGAATCTTCATTGCTGGAAGTCACATGGGATACTTGATAGTCTTTCACACTGAAGTCACATGTGTTGCTTTATGGTATAACGGTACCAATTGCGCAAGACCAGGTGGGCGGAGCCTAAGGTGTAGGGAAGATTGCATTCAGAAATAAAGAACAACACTAGCTGTGATTGGTGCATTATGTAAGAGTTATACTTTCTGTTAGGCTTAAAAAAAAGTGTAGCCTCTTGGCAACATGTGAGTGTATGTTAATTTCTATTTAGATTATATTTTGTATTTTTTATGATTTTTTTAAAATATGGTACACATGGCTGAAAATGTGCCTGTTGTGACTAGATAACTCTCACCCCTGTCTAGTTCCAGTGGAGTTATCTCTCTTAAATGCAATGGAGTACCTGGTTCTGTCATTGTCAAATTGACAATCTAACACTGCTCTCTAGAAAAGTGTGTGACATGCATGCTAAAGTAGGATAGAAAATATATTTATTTCCCCAAACATTAGCATTAAGGTCTATGGAAAAACAATTGGTACCGTTATACCTAAAGGTAAGATCAGCTTCACAGTGTATCCATAGTAACGAGTATACATAGCCGCCATTTATAAACTGTCATAGTGTCATTTGGTAAAACAATGGATATTGAGAAGTTTTGGTCTAATATTGACAGACTTTTACATAGAAAATGTATAAAATCTTCAGAAAAAAACACATGCTGGTTTTGGAGAGGGGCATTTGATAAAGACGGCTATGGCAGACAGAAAGTTGTATGGCCAGATGGCTCAATATCAGTTGTGTCTGCTCATAGACTGTCATACATGCGACAAAATAATTTATTTAAACACAATATACCACGTATGGATGATTATGGTCACCTTTTAGATATTTCACATATATGTCATAATAAATCATGTATAAATAGTAAACATCTAGTTCTAGAACAACATGCCATAAACCAGGATAGAGAACACTGTAGGACTCAAGGAAGCTGTACCGGTTGCCATAGACCACTTTGTGTCATATAGGTAATGCAGGCTTAAGTGATTTTTGGTAATTTATTATTTACATGGTCTTCTTTTCCCTTTTTCTTTTTGACATTTGGCATTAATAGCCCTTTCTTGTAATTTTTTTTCTCTTGAAATTCTTCATACAATTTATAAAGATAAGTTCTTTTCTCACACCTTCTTCTTTTAAATGCCATTGACTTTTTGTATGCTTTATATCGTGTAAAAATTCTCTGCTCCTGAGCTAGTCTTTGAGCAACCCTAGTTCCAGATGAAATGCTACAGCCAATTGCATTGCATAGTTTTAGTATGGATTCCCCAGGCCCATTATTTAAAGAGTGCACTGCACTGTGTGCTCTACCAGGAAAATTTCTTGTCCATGTTATACATCTTGGTAATGAACGCCTTAAAACCCTATTTGCTGCCTCAACCTTTTGAGTATTTGTGTTTAATTTTGTTTTTTCCAAATTTAATGGTCCCAAACGATAATTAATACAACCCCGCAATATGCCCTCAGACAGTTTTGTTACATGCATTTTAAAATTAGATGGCAAGTATGGACTTTTCTCCAACCAGTTACCATTGCATGCATATGAATTATCAGTACACAGACTATGATCTCCTTGGTAACACTGTACAATAGCATCTACACTGTATGAAAGGCAATCCTTGACTCTGTCAGTATCCCCGTTAAGTTTATTAAAAGCATTTTCAAACTCCACCTGACACCGCTGACTCAAGTCAATGGCAAACCTTTGACACATTTTTTGTCTAGCAGCTTTGGTAAGCCCTGGCATCATGTGAACCAAATTTGGGCACCTTTTTATATATTTCCTATGGTTTTCAGAGAAATGTCTTGTGTCAATAAACTGTTTAGGGATAGTCTGAGTGATCCCCTCATTGTATAGGTTGACTGCAGCCCTATAGCTGCTTGTATCTGGATCAGTTGTTATGTTCCGCACTTCAAAATTATCTTCTTTTAGGTTGAGAAGACATTCCGAGGCCCAAGTTTCCTCATCACCAATATTAGTTTCCATACTTATATTTGCAGTGCAATCACAGGTCTTATTTGTCATATTAAGTTCATCTGATTGGTGTTGTATGTGATGAGAACACAATTTATTTTTAGTTGTTAGGGCAATAATGTCATTCTTTGATGTTACATTTTCAGCCTGTAAGTAGCAAACTTGTGTTGCTGGCTGAAATGGAGTTTTTCCAACACCAGAATACAAAGGATTATTGTATAAACCATCTCCTTGTACATCAATGATATCAGGTGGATTTCCCCTTGCGATATTAATTTCTCTTAGCTTTTGTCTCCGACTTCTCATATCCAAAATATTTTCTTGTATAATCTCTTTACAAATTTTGTTTGAAACCTTTTGCATCCCCTTTGTGGAAGGGGCAGGAATACTGGCAGACAAGAGTAATTTCCTTAGGCCAGCATTTCCCATGGACACTTGTGTCAGCCCCACTTGTAGCCCTCTATTTATATTGGCTGCTTTGCGTCCAGGATTTTTATTATACATTTCTTCATACAGATTAAACATTGCTGATTTATAACTGCATGTGTTGCATATTGCCCGTTCTCTCCAACCAAGGCCCCATTGTTCCTCAGACTGTTGGTCCCATTTCAAAAACCCCAAACACTTTGGGGATATTTGTGCATGTTCTCTGAAGACGCTGTTCCACATTATTTCATTCTGATGAACATTTATAATGCGATTAGTGGATGACTCCTCATCTCTGACAAAAAACAAGAACAATAATAACTACCCTGAGACTCTCTGCTGTACTTATATAAAGATATATATATATAGATCTTTGATTATGTAAACACTCACATTCTGGCATTGTAATTTTCTTTGATTTAGTGCATGTAATTTAAATCACTTTTATGTGAAATGACTTGTATGACATGGATAATTAAGACATGAAAAGAAAATTACTACACATGTGTAGGCATCTCATTAAGTTATCTCCCTTCATAGCACAAATCTTTTCAAGAAATAAAAAGTTACATTTTCAGTACTTTTTCTGCCAATAATGAGAAGATTAATGATACAGTATTACAGTATCACTAAATAACTATGCAAATTATAGTAAAACTGCTTCCATAATTTGTCAGAGCAAAGCTTACTGTTTATTTGTTTGTTTTGTTTTTTTTTTTAAATTATTCTTACTCCAGTTTAATTGAAGCCAATTAATATGAACTTAATGTGTATGACCCATACA